>DWOY01000004.1:0-10472 GCA_018251335.1 Lobotractus valeriana | reverse complement strand
ATGCTTCAAGCCTTTCCCAGTTGTGGGGAGAGACCCGTGGCCAGCAGTCTGTGAGATGGAACGTTAAATCGCATAAAAGTTTCGTTTTTGTAACACATTTATTACAAATGTAAAGTATTGTTATGAAATGTAATAGTTTTAGTTACAAAGTACATTTTATTATACATATACAAATTTTTGTTGTTAAACAAATATTTATTTATTGTGTAGATATAAACGACAAAGCGAATGGTTTTTACTTAATTTGAAAATATAGTATTATTATCATTATTATTAATTAGACAATTGTGATAGATTGTTTTTATTGTTTAAATGATTATGTAACATTTAAAGTACGTTAATAATGAGATATTTTACTTAAAAATGTAATTAAAAGTCTTTCATCGCTTGCATATTACTTTGGCGCATTGCTCAACACATTATGTGCCAAATAATGACTGCAAAATAATGATTTGAAACGATTTTTGACACAAAGATGCACTCAAATTGTTCTCACAATTTTTAGAACGGTGTACATAAATATACATTAGTAGGTAATTTACAAATAAAATAATTATTAAATTAATTGAAAACTAATTCCTTAGAGTACCGTAGCTCAAATGTTTACTTCAAAATTTAAATCTAAGGTCTATCCTATTATTAAGTAATATTCTCATGCGGTTCTTCTATAAACTTAGTACGGCTGCGTTATTTATTTATCGAATATCTTTGTTTTAATAATAACTAGAACACTGAAATCAAAATGTAGAGTCATTTATATCGCCCAAATATATTAATCATTTAACAATATGTATCATTATTTGTATCGAGATTGGTAGTTAATTAAAATAAATTATATTAATACTTTATACTGCCACAATGATGATAATAACGTAATCATAATTTAAGTGGAGTTATTTTATTTCAACAGTCGACGTTTGTAGAAAAACTGTATAATCGAATTATTATATCACAGGTTTAGAATTCACAGGGTTGCCAGGAACAGAATAGTGTTTCATTTATTTGTTGCCATATTCTTTTATATTTATAGTACCAAGTTTTGTTTTTTTTTTCTCTGTTACAAATGACTAAACTTTTTCTTTTATTAAAAGCAATTATATCGAAAATTAAATGTAAGTTATATCATATTAAACAAATTATATCAATCTTTATATCTATATGGTGAATTTTTTTTTATTCATTGATTTTTGTCTTTAAGGTATTTTTCTTCTCTTTCTCAAATTTCGACAAGGCGTCGTTTATTTTGTTTAACAAGAAATACAAATGAAATTGTTATTGTTCTAAGTTAAGATATATTATTATTATTATACATACTTAATTATTATTATTTTTGTGTCATAATTATTATTTAGTATATTAAATACAATCACAAATTCTGAGATGTAAAGCCAAAATAGAAAAAAGAAACTATCATTACTCTAAAATTATGCTAGGGTACGCTTATTCAGAATGACCGACGCATTGTTGATATGATTTTTCTCATTTCAATAATAATTAATTATGTGCACTAATGCATTCCTGTACAGATTAAACAACTGTAGCGAAAATTTGCTATGTATCACTGTTTCACTAATTTTATTATAATTAAGGCTAAGGTTAAGTAGGATCTGTTGTAAAAGTTTGATTTTGTGTTTACGTAATTCGAGTGTAGATTTATACTCTTTTGAAATTTACTGAACAACAGAATGGCAATATATAACGCTCAATTATGATAATTTTAAGAAAACTTAATATGGGTCACACGAATAACATTATAATTATAATTTTTAAGTGCATGTGAACTGGTAACGTTATATAGCAATTGTAACGCTTCCAATCTGATGTGCGTTCGGATATCTTCACTAGAAATACGTAAAGGGGTTGGATAATTCGTGGACGTCTAAAATTGTTTCTAAAATATTTTGATCTAAAAAGACACTATCATTAGTGATACTTTTTTCTTTTAAAGTATTTTCTAAGGTGTACTTGTACTACAACTTTTTCTAAGTATACAAGTAGATGGCCATGCGCATGTACGTAGATAAGTATACCTTTCTCTTTCTATTAATTTATTGTATTTATCCTTTAACTTCGAACTTTATCGTCTTCTTAAAAATCCCTAATATAATCGTAAGACCATCAATAGTAAATGTAGTTATTAATCATATAATTATTGAAATTTATTGATAAGCGTGATGAGGTTTATTGGCGTGCGAGTAGCACTAAGTAGTGTTTGTTTATTTAAAATACTTTTATTGATGTTGCCACAGTAAAATAAAAAATTATTTAATCAAATATTACCTATTTATGCAAATGCAAAAAAAATACTTTGTTGCTAAAATCTAGTAATGTTTCAATTATTTTGGGCGATGTCCCATAAAAGTATATAGCGTGTTATTTTTTCTTAGATGAATTTAATTAGGGATATAAATCATAGTTAAATAATTTGAGATGCATTAATAATATTATCGTTAGTCATGTTTATCTGCCATAACTGTTTTTGGATTACCAACTCTGTAAAAATATAATGTCAAAAAAATATATAAACGTATGGCAAAGCTTGTGCGTTTATTAATTTAATTTATTATTGTGTTAGACCAAACCGATTAAAGCATTATTAATTATTATATATTATATTCTTTTTATATGTTAGTGCTGCTCCTGAAACGGATGAGTGTTTGAGAGAGTCTATCTTAAATAATAATAATGTAATTATTAATAATAATTGTACTCAGGAGTTTTTTCAATGTTACGAGCATCACTCAGTTTTTAATCCCTGACCTTAAACATTCCAATCCCGTCTTTTTATTTATAGGTTAAATTAATTTTATTGTCCTTTTTTTAGTTATTAGTATATTTTGGGTGCGCATATAACGCGAATACTAAGCGCTTATTTATCATTGTGCATTAAATTTTATAACACAACAATTTGACACTGCATGTTGTACTATACACGGAGAGGAAATATAAACATCTTTGATAATTGTTTCTTTGTATAATCTGATAATCCGCCTCTCAAATCTTTTATTGAGATAGAAATAAAAGTAACCGACGCAAATGATAATGCCCCTATAATCGAAAACGTATTGTATAACGCAACTGTTCCAGAAGAGGAATCACCACCGCAATTAGTCATTAAAATTGACGCTCATGATGATGACTCAAATGAAAATGGAAGAATATCCTTCCGACTTGTCAACGATTATGAAGAAACGTTTAAAATTGATTCAGAAAATGGAGAAATTTATACAAACATTGCATTGGACCGAGAGTCAATCCCCTTCTATGAAATTTTAGTAGAAGCTGTTGACCATGGCGTACCTCAGCTGGTGGGAACGTCCACTGTTTTGGTAACAGTTTTAGATAAGAATGATAATCCACCAAGATTCACTCGACTTTTCAGTGTGAATGTTACCGAAAATGCAGATATTGGATCTTTTGTAATTAAAGTAACAAGTTCAGATTTGGATTCAGGTCCGAACGCTAATGCGACTTATAGTTTTGTGGAAAACCCTGGTGAAAAATTTATAATCGATCCGATAAGTGGAAATGTTACAGTTGCACGAGCTTTGGATCGAGAAATTCAAGATGAATACATTCTCAAAGTCGCAGCGATTGATGGTGCTTGGAGATCAGAAACTCCTTTGACAATTACAATACAAGACCAAAATGATAACGCACCAGAATTTGAATATTCATTTTACAGTTTTAACTTCCCGGAACTACAAAAGAAAAATAGTTACGTGGGTCAAGTGATAGCAACTGATAAGGATAAACAAGGCCCTAATTCAATTATTTCGTACTCATTACAGCAAACATCAGATTTGTTTTCCATAGATCCTGCCACTGGGGAAATATCAAGTAAATTTATGATGAATTATAAGAGAACATCAATAAACTCATCACCCGAGAATACTTACTCCGTTACTGTCGTTGCAACTGATAACGGTAAACCACCAATGTCATCTGAATGTCTTGTTACCATAAATGTAGTAGATGCAAATAATAATAAACCTAAATTTAATGAACATGAAAAAATTGTACCAGTACCTCAAGATGCCGTCCCTGGAGAAAAAATTGCAAGGCTTAAGGCTGAAGATAATTTAGATTTCGGAATAAATGCTGAAATTGAGTATTTTGTTTCTGGCGGAAATGGTACAACATACTTTACAATACATAGGACAAGTGGATGGATTATAGTAAACAAGCAATTCTATTTTATTGGAAAATACTATGAATTAAATATCAAAGCGGTAGATCGAGGAGTTCCTCCTCAGTGGGATGAAACGACAATCACATTTGTCGTGACTGGCGATAATATACACAGTCCTAAATTTACTGCATTAAGTTATCAAGTGATTGTACCAGAAAATGAGCCTGTCGGTGCATCAATATTAACTTTAAAAGCCAATGATGAAGATCAAGGACCTAATGGTATAGTGAGATACGAAATAACTTCTGGAAACGCGGGCAAAGAATTCCAAGTACACCCTATATCAGGTACTATAAGTATATTGCGTCCACTTGACTACGATGAAATACAAGAATACCGTCTTAATATAACCGCAAAGGATCTTGGTTTTAAACCAAAGGAAACAACTGCAACAGTGACAATAATATTAACCGATATTAATGATAACTCTCCACAATTTAATCAAAGCATGTATGTTGCATCTTTACCCGAAAATGCACCTTTAAATAGTTTTATATTTAAAGTGCAAGCAATCGATATTGATTCTCCGAAGAATTCCATTATTAAATATTACATTAAAAATGAAATGTCATCACTGTTTTATATTGACGTAAATACTGGTAAAATATTCTCGAAAGAAGTTTTTGACTATGAGGAAAAAACGGAATACAGACTAAAAATAGTAGCAGAAAATCCAGATTCTATAATGCATAGTACAACTGAAGTTATTGTCCATATAACAGGTGTTAACGAATTCTATCCTAAATTTATTCAACCAGTATTTCACTTTGATGTATCAGAATCTGCTGACGTTGGAACAAATGTTGGAGTAATTCAAGCAACTGACCAAGATAGCGGGGAGGATGGCATTATATACTACTTGTTTGTAGGCTCAAGTAATGACAAAGGTTTTAGTATCAATGCTCAAACTGGCGTGATCAGAGTGGCAAGATATTTAGATCGAGAAACACAAAATAGAGTTGTGTTAACTGTTTTGGCGAAAAATTCTGGAGGTATTCATGGAAATGATACCGATGAAGCTCAAGTTATCATATCCATACAAGATGGTAACGATCCTCCAGAATTCTTGCGACATTACTATGAAGCTACAATTTCAGAAGGTGCCAATCTTGGACAAAGGGTTATTCAAGTAAAAGCTGTAGATAAAGATGTTCGACCTCAAAATAATCAATTTAGTTATTCGATAATCGAGGGAAATGTAAACCAAGATTTTAAGATCGATCCTCAAACAGGAGATATTGAAGTTGCTCGTCAGCTTGATAGAGAATCATTATCAATGTACTCTTTAACTGTAGGTGCTATTGATACAGGAATACCTCCACAGACTGGCACGACAACAGTTAAAATATTATTAACAGACATAAATGACAACGGCCCAGTCTTTGATGTGAATAACTTTGATGGTGCAGTTTACGAAAACGAACCACCTAATACAAGCATTACAACGCTTACAGCTAAAGATCCTGATTTACCACCAAATGGTGCTCCTTTCTCATATGCTGTTGTTGGTGGCAAACATCAAGCTTACGTAAAAGTGCATAGACACACTGGGGTGCTCTTAACAACTAGAAAAATTGATAGAGAGCAAACTCCTAACCTGGAAGTTACAATTCAGATTGAAGATAGTGGTTCACCTGTAATGACTTCTAATTACACAATTTTAATAATGGTACTAGATAAAAATGACAATCCTCCTACGCCACGATCGGCTCATGTGCTTGTATATGCATTTAATAATAAGATACCTAGTGGAAAAATCGCTGATGTAAAACCGAATGATCCCGATATAGTAGGAGATTACAAATGTAAAATTATTAAAGAATCTACATCAGAAAATACTCTTGCATTATTAAGTATCAGAAGAGGCTGTGATTTATATACAAACGCTGTTAAGCCAGGACAAGGTTATTCCTTTTCCGTATCTGGAAACGATGGAATTCATCGAGATGTTTTGTCATCCATAAGTGTTGAATATTTTACTTTCGACAATACAACTGTAGAGCAATCTATCACTATGCGAGTTATAAACATGACAGCAACAGATTTTCTTAAACATTATTATCGTATCTTATTGGAAATTTTAAAAGTTGGACTAAAAAATAAAGCATATATTTATTTGTACAGTATAAACGAGTCGAAGGAAAACTTGGACTTAACAATAGCAATCAAAGGCAATAATTCAGTCTGGAAGAAAGGAAATACAGAAAATCACATCAAATCAAAGGAATTGGAAATTACAAAAATTTTGAAAAGTCATATTATTATATCATATTATCCATGTACTATTCATAGATGTCAAAATGATGGGATATGTACTGATGGAATTAAAGTATTGGATGATACTAAAATAACAGAAAGTTCTACACTTATACTGACGTCTCCCCTTGTGAAACATGAATATTCATGTCACTGTACAGATCGTTTTATGGGAAATAATTGTGAGATGCGCCAAGATCCCTGTTCACCCAATCCGTGCCACTTCGGAGGACAATGTCGAAAACAAGGCTATGATTTTGTATGTACATGCCCAGTACGGCGAGAAGGCAAAACATGCGACTTAGAGAGAGATGATGTTTGCAGTAGTAATCCATGTAAAAATGGAGGCTCATGTAAAGAAAGTTCTGACAGAAACTCATTCTTTTGCTTGTGCCGCCCAGGATACCGCGGCAATCAATGTGAAGCACTGGTCGACTCTTGCAGGCCTAATCCATGCATGCATGGCGGTATATGTATAAGCTTGAAACCGGGATACAAATGTAGCTGCACCAACGGCCGTTATGGCACACATTGTGAAAGCTCAACATTTGGATTTAATGAATTATCCTACATGCAGTTCCCGGCATTAGACGCATCTACAAATGACATAACGATAATATTTGCAACAACAAAACCTGACGCACTATTACTTTATAACTATGGTTCTCAAACTGGAGGTAGATCAGATTTTATTGCAATTGAAATTCTCGGTGGTAAACCAGTATTTTCTTTTGGAGGAGCAAGAACATCAATAACATCTGTCAGTATTACGGAAAATGACAAAAATCTCGCAGATGGAAGATGGTATAAACTTACAGCTACAAGAAATGGTCGCGTAATTTCACTGAGTGTCACTTCCTGTACGGATCACGGTGACGTTTGCATGGATTGTGAACCTGGTGATGATTCGTGCTATGATGACGATACCGGACAAGCAGGGTAAGTACTGTATTAATTTAAATATTAAATTAAAGGTATAGTAGTTATAAAAAAAATATTTTATAGACTTTGTCCTGACTTTTTTTGTATAGTGAAAAGCAAATAGGGTAAGTACAATGCTACTTAATATTAATTGGTCATTACTGCCCTTGGATATTTCTTACCGATACTCAATTGGACAGGAGTCCTATCAGAGGTCGCTTACATATGTGTTACTGCTCCTGAAGATTAAATTTGAATACCTTATATCAAGTTAACCACAATCTTCACATAAATCTAAACAAAACAGCTATATACAGTTATTAGATAAGTTTTGCCATAATTATATTATAATATTAGAAAATACGCACTTAAGTTCCATATTTTTTTTTATTACAGAACGCTTAACTTCAACAACGAACCTCTTCTCATCGGTGGACTTCATAAAGCAGATCCAGTACTCGAACGCCCAGGACAAATACACTCTGATGATTTCGTGGGATGTATGCATAGTATATCTATTAATGGCCGCCTGTTAAATTTAACAAATCCAATACATGCGCGAGGGGTGGAACCCAACTGTGATAGATCAGAAAAAGGCGCCTGTTTCAAGAAAGATGTATGTGGTATGGGTGAGTGCTTTGACACTTGGAAAACTCATTACTGCAAGTGCGATCAAAAGTTGATATCACCAGATTGTGCCTCGTCTCTGCAGACTATTTCAGTCAACGAAAACGGATTCATCACATATATGATTTCCGAAAAACATAGAAGAATGCAGTTGTTAGAATCATTTTATGGTGGAAGTACAATATGGGATAAAAAAAATGTTCGAATATTAGGAAAAACAATCACTAAAATCACGAATCCAATGAAAACTTTATCTTTTTTCTTTAGAACTCATAAAAAAGATGGTGTATTGTTTTATGCAGCTACAGAGAAATACTACACATTAATTGAAATATTGGACGGAAAAGTGTCTTATACATCAAAACAAAATACAATGGTAAACATGACTCAACCTGATCAACAAGATATTTCAGATGGCAACTGGCATAATATTACATTAGTAGCTTTTGGAAGAAGTATACGATTAACAGTAGACAGTAAAAATCTTGGTGAAGAGCTTGATGCTGCTAGTGTGCATGATTTTTTAGATCCGTATTTAACAATAGTTTCACTGGGAGGAGTGAAAGCTGAATGGATATCAACTGCCAATAAATTCGAAGGATGCCTCGCAAATTTTACAATAAACAACGAAATTCAACCGTTTATGGGCAATGGTACTATTTTTAAAGAAGTGTTGCGAAAAGGTAAAATAATAAGTGGATGTCATAGTACCTTTGGTGCAGGTTTAACTCAAAATCCAGATCCATTAAGCATCGGAATTACACTGGTGATATCATTCTTCATAATTCTAATTGTCTTAATATTAGTCTCCTTTATTGTATTTCGACTACGAAAGCAAAAGAAAGAAAAAGGTAATGTCCCTACTGGAAAAAGCAACCTATCACATACTAAGCAAAACGGAGGACCTGCTATGCTTAATGCACCAAATCTCATAGCAGGAACTAATGACAGCCTTATGAATCGCAACTTACATAATAATGAGACGAGTCTCAACAGTTATATGTCCGATAATGCTGATATAATGCGTAATGTTGGACATATAGTTGGCCCAGAGTTATTGTCAAAGAAATACAAAGATCGAGAAATTATGAACATTGATCCACCGAGACCTCAGCGTCCGGACATTATAGAAAGAGAAGTAGTAGGAAAAAGTCCTGCACTTCGAGAAGACCATCATCCACCGCCCCCACCATCAACGAATACTTCACACCATACTCATGATCATCCTAGCGGTATGGATTTAAATTCAGAAATACCTGAACATTACGATCTAGAAAATGCAAGTTCGATAGCACCATCTGATATTGATATTGTTTATCATTACAAAGGGTTTCGTGAGGCTGCAGGTGTTCGAAAATATAAGGCCACCCCACCTCCTATAGCTGGTTATCACCATAAACATCAAACGCCTCAGCATAGGCATTCACCTCATCATCCAAGCGGTTACCCACCTCGAGTAATACCACAAGCGTCTCAACCACCTCCCCAGCCTAGACAACATCAAACAACGCCACTTGCTAGGCTTTCGCCAAGCAGTGAATTAAGTCAACAACCAAGAATTCTTACCCTTCATGATATATCAGGGAAACCATTACAAAGTGCCTTACTAGCGACAACTTCGAGTTCAGGTGGAGTTGGGAAGGATGCCTTACACAGTAATAGTGAACGAAGCTTAAATAGTCCGGTAATGTCCCAACTAAGTGGTCAAAGTTCATCTGCTGGTAGGAAAACACCGAGTGCTGCACCTCAAGTACCACAAGTAGTGTCTGTAGGGTCGGGAGCGGTAGGATTAACTGCCGAAGAAATTGAAAGGATGAATGCTAGACAACGAACGTCAAGCTTAGTTTCTACTTTAGATGCAGTGTCTAGTTCTAGTGAAGCACCTCGAGGTGGCGGAGTCAGCCATCACATGTCACATAGACATCTGCTATTGTTTCGCATTGGAATTACGTATTATACAAACAATTTTAAGTTACAAGGAAGAAAACAAATTAAAACATTAAGAAAAATAATTCGCATCGATTTTGCCTGATAACCATAAAGCAATTGGTTTAAAATATGATTACGATGAAGAAAATTTAACATAGATAAAGATACAGAACACATTCAATCGACATTGATGAAATGAATGAATTGAATACGAATATTGAGTATTGCTGCTCATTGCTGTGTCAAAATTGAATAAAATCACACAAGGGACTGATAGCGGTAGATGGATAAGGAAAGAAAATACTAAAATTATGGAAGTACGAAACGGGCATGAGATTCTTGATATTAAGAATATTTTTCTATCTGCATGTACGAGTATTTCCTATGTGGAAAGCTTAGAATGAAACAGTGATATAAGTCTAGTGACTTGAAGCCTGTCATGGGGTCCAGGGTTCGGGGCACGAAATCTAGCCATGCATTTATGTGCGTATTAGAAATGAGAACATTATGACCCCTTGCAAGTCGATCCCTGGTGGTCCATATAGAC
>DWOY01000003.1:0-10744 GCA_018251335.1 Lobotractus valeriana | reverse complement strand
ATTTTCACAGTGTGTACTACTTTGGTCGCTATAACAACAAATGATAAAAAAGTAAAATAGAAGCTTAAAAAAAAAATAACTTCGATTCTCTTTGGATTCTTATGGATTCTTATCGACGCTGTCTGTTTTGCCAAAACGTGGTTCAAGCAATCATTATAACATAATTTTTCCATATTATAGTAATATCAGGTATATATTTCATTGGAAATTCGATATCTTTGGGATGACATGCCTAATTTACTTTTGAAATGAAATCAAATTTTACCTCTGAGAGACTTGATTATATAAAATAGTAAAATAAATATCAATTTATATTGATTTTTTTTAATACTAATTCAATAGTCAACAATTTTTGTGGACATAAAATCATATTTTGAAATCATCTTAATTTGTACACGAAAGCTAAGTTTCTGTAGATATACCTTTATATGTTCATATTCAAATATCCATGTATAATATTGTTACTGACGTGAAGTATTCATCACTTTTTTTGATATTAAACACTCACCGATGACTTCACGTAGTTATCTAATTTGTGATAACCGCCCGTTATCAGCATTTTAGTAGAATTGTGATAAAGCCTAGCATCCGCGTTTTAACAAATATTCCGAATATTGAACACAAATGGTGTTACTATTTGAGCAATTTCTATAAGTTTCCAAAACTTAGAATAATGGGTTTTTATTACGAACGATAACAAAGTTGAGCACGGTAGCCACCTGTTGTCACATTTTTGCAGAATCCATAATAGACTTGTGCGGTTCAAATAACAAGTTGCGTTTCAGCTGTTACACGACAGTTGTAGAATTGTGTTTGTAAACACAGTATAATACCATTTTAAGACTACAAAACTTGATTAAACAGCTGTCAAAACTTTTTTCAAAAATCGCCATGTTATTGTCCCGCTACTTTGTCGGCGTAGTGGCAAGCATCTAACGATATGGTGAATACTTCCTCCTTCCGGATAATTCATTAGGACCTCTATCAAGCAACCTAGCCTAGGCTTCGTAGTGTTCGTCCGCTTGGCATTTAGGTCTAAGGGCAACTGAAAATGTGAATTTGCTTGAAATGGCAACTCATCTTAGAATACCTTCCATTATTTTAACAAGACAAATTATATACTAGTTTTTGTCTAATCCGCAGATTTTAAACACAAAAAAGTCTTAACAAGTCTAATAGTTTTTTCGTGGTGCTTGAAAAAACAGACAAACAAACAAGCAGATAAACAAAAAACCGACCAACGAACTGAAACACTAATATTACAGCTTTATAGTCGTATATATTTCACATTTTTAACACAAATAACTCTGTGTATATGTGGTAAAAAATTGAGATTATAATAACACTGCACGAGAAACTCGCGACGCCGCGAGCGGAAACGCGTTATTGAATATTATATTCTAAACGAGAGATTAAAGATACAGCGACGTATCAAAATAAAATTATATGGTTCATGTTTATATTTGACTAGGTTTGTTTAAACATTCAACATTTGTCACTCATTGGGGATATTGAGGATGCATTACGAGGTTGACCCCGATATGCGTCGACGTCTTTTCCTAGAAAAAGTCGCTTTGTTAAACTTATACAATTTTAATTACTGTTATTATCTTTAAAAAAAATCTTATATTCATGGCGTTTTTTTTTCTAAATAAAATATAATATACATTAGATATAATGAAAATAAAAACAAACATTATTTTTAGCGGCAAAATAGTATCAAACAATTCTTACATGATTTACGGTCGGGTCATATCACATATATTACAGACAATAAATATGGTAATTACTACGACACTATCTCATAAACGCTTTTATTAGACGCATTCCCAAGCCATAGCTTTCAGAGCTACGCAACGAAAAACCAATTTAAATAAATTTCAAAGAGGCATTTATGAGAAAACCCCGTAGCGCGTCAATACATCCAATCTAATACCAGTCATCTTGTATTATGAAAAGGTTTATATTGGTATAACATTAAAATACTTGCGCCTGAGTCATTCTCGTTAGACAAGCTACACGTCAAAATTTGTCAAATAACTACCAATGTTTATTTATAGAAAATTACACCGTGAACAAACATGATATGTTGCATAATTCCATGTGAAACTGTGGCGCATAAGACCTCTTCTATTCAACGATTTTATCTTGTTAGTAAGCTTATTGTTACCGCGTGTCGCTCCGTCCTTGTCTAACAAACGTTCATACTAGATAGTGCTGTCTCATTCACGTCGTTATGGCAAGGTCGGCTCGTTAAAAGCTCTTAACGAGAGTCGAAGGAAAAGCACAGGCCGTACTGAGGTTTTCAAAGTTACTTAAGCTTATTAATATAAAATTAAACTTAACACTTAATTTATTGAAATAAATAAACGAAACATATAATTAATACAATTCAATGGTTTTGTATTATTACAAAGTAAGGTACAATCATTCTCGATTAGCAAGCAAAATATATTTGTCATATTAATGGCATGAACCGTTAATACATCCGGCATACATCTCATATTTAAAGTTAAGACTACACTAAGACTAACTGCGTATCATACGTACTGGCTAAGCACCTAAACTGTAATTCTGTAATTGTTCAGAAAAAGGTTGCTTCAATCAGTGAAATTTGTATCAGTAACAAAATAGTAGTGAAAAAATAAAAACAAAATGTTTAAAGGTTATTTATGAAATTTCATATCATACTTTAAAAATAACTTTACAATTCATGACTATTGTTAATAATGCTTTTTTGAATCATTGAATTACTGATACAAAATTATGATCTTATGGTATAGCAGAATTGAGCAAACACATAATCTTTAAACTGTTATAATTGCTTGTCCACATAAATATTGTAAGCTCATGACATGAATGTGCATAAAATATTTCCATCGACTCAAAAACTAAATATGACGTGGAAAAGTGGCCATCTGCGATTATTCTTCCTCCTGCCAATAAATTATAAGATACCCTAGGAAACAAGTCACAGTCCCGTAAGTTCTTAGACTTAAAATGTACCCTTTTTCAGTTTGTATAAAAAATGACGAACTTTTTCCGAATCTCAGGACCTTTGTAGAAAACGCAATCTGAGTCTTTTTTAATTTCTTTTTTCAAGTCCAACAAGCTTAGGGGGAAAGTCTATTCCTTGGCTAACATTGCTGCAAGAATTCGTTAAAGACACGTGGCCCACGTGCGATTTAACTTTATTTGGTTACCAGCATACGTAATATTATTTCCGCGGTAATAATATTTTTATTTTGACTCTAAACATTATTACATATTTTATTTTTTAACCGACTTCGTATCCTTTTTTGTGTCATGTGTCATACACAATACACATACACAATAAAAAGTTAAACATAAATAAAAAAAATAACAAAAAAAAAAACCGACTTCAAAGTAATTGCACATTAAACAAAAAATGCACTAAAAATAAAATAAAATTACATAGGATGATATAATGTATTCTACATTTTTTCTTATTCATGAAGTCGAAAAAAAATACGCGTCGAATTGAGAAACTCCTCCTTTTGAAGTCGGTTAAAAATGAATTTGGATCAAAAAACAGATGTGCCTAGCAATCACGCAACCGGATCTCGTACTAAGTCTTTAAGAGCAGTCCACTTGGACGGGTTCCAATGGTGCATGCTGCAATATATGTGACATCGTTGTTTAAACACATGAAAGCTCGCTCGCAGACTAAAAAAAAGAGACTGAGCTTTAGAACGAAATAATGAAGCATACTTTTTTTTTCCTTTTGCGTAGAATTTACGAATTACGCAGAGATAAAATGCAAATCGGGAACACAGATGGCGAGCGTATAAAAATTTGCATACTTGTCACGACATTTATTTATTTTCAGGCTTACAGATACACTACAGATGTTTAATATGAAATGAAAATCGGTATTATTTAAAATATTGCTTCATAAAAATTGGACAAATACGTATCCAGACTAGCACAGAGTTCTGTATATCCGTACCAGGCGTGAATAACTTAACAAGTCGAAAATGCACATTTTTCAGGGCAGCCATTTTTAAGTTTAAATATTATCTGTAAATTCAAATTTAATGTTATTAATTTTTTTTTTATCAGAATGTAATTAATTTTCTTTGCGTTTTCGGATAACATAAGATTATTTAGTGAATTTGTCATATTTATTACATAAAAATGACATATCAAGTTGTTCACCAATGAGTTATCAAGTTATTCACCTACAAACCACCACTTTAAGTATGTGTGTAAAAAAAAACAAAACAAAAGTAATAAGTATAGTCTCTGCCTATTATGGGACTGAAACCGTGATATTGTGTTTAGGTAATAAAAAAAACGAATAACGTTGTATGTATTTCAATGTAATCAAATTGTAAAGTAATTATTTTTATTTCGAAAACAAAGTTATGAAATTAGTTGAATTCTTCTACGTCTTCTTCTGCATCAGGGTCTACGAAGTCTAAATCAGGATCGATGTTGGTTACTTCACCATCAGCTTTTATGTTTTTATAAAATTCATGGAAAATGGGATCTATAAGGGGCAATAAATCCATCAAATCCTTCTTTTTTTCTTTACTTATTGGTAAAGTCTCTTTTGAAACAACTTCTAATTGTATAGTGTCTAAATTGTATTTACCTCTTTTCCTGTAATTTATGACTCTGAAAGAGCTTTCATTGTCAAGACTTGTCTTAAAACGTATTTCTCCGATAGGTTTCTTATATTGCAGCCATTTCACGGGTTGCCATAAAAATTTTTCACCACAAGCATCTTTTTTTTTAACTGTAAATGGACCTTTCTTCAAACCCAATTCTGCAAAATTGAGAAAATTTTCTAGTTTCATAGGTACAATCGCAAATGGGTTATTAATCTTGCAAGATCTTATCATTTGCATCCAGTCGTTAAGATGGTTTATTTTAAGCTGCGTCTTCTTTTTAGTTCTTTCAATTAAGGCATGATCCGAGTCGCATTCCATGTGGCTGTGTCCGCTAATCAAAAACTTGTGATTTATTGTCTCCAGGGTTGGATGCACATGCAATAAATACATGAACATCATTGCAACAGCGTTATTTTTATTCTGGCCACCACACGTGTCAGAATAAAATGTGACCTCTGTAACTTCAGGTGGCAAATTTTGTAAAAAATGCCACAAACACGAAGCAATTTGATTTGCTCCTCGAGCACCGATGGTTTCGTCCCACATGTAACAAGTAGCTTTATCATCTCTTAAGTTATGGATCGTAAGATTATAAGACCATAGTTGTCGCTTATAAAAAGAGACAGACGTTTTCAGGAATGGCGTAGGTAAGCATTGCTGAAGATCAAATGCATAAGCTTGAAAATTTGAATTGCGCTTCGCTTCATCTTTGTCCTTTCTTTTTTCTGCATAAGCGTTTTCGGCTTGTGATTGATGCTCTTTCAGCTCCACTATAAAGTTAATCTTTTCCTCTCCTTCTGCTAACCCTATCTTAGTATTCAAAAGATCGCATGTGTGGCAAGTATCTTTAGCCGGTTTTTTGAATGATAAGTTTAAATCGTGAAAACATTGGGAATACAATTTAAGTGATACAGGATTTGGGCAACTTTCTTTGTATAAACGATACATAGCAGCTATAGAAAGGTCCGATGATAAATATTTTTTATTTGTTCTATTTCTGCTATAATGACTTTCGTAATTTGGGAATGATAAGATGTGATCTTTGGCAGATTTCAAATCATCAACAGTCTTTTTATTTTTAGATGGCTGATGTCCTCTTGTATCAGCTGGAATGATTCCGGTTGCGGAGTGCTTCTTTTTATCCATTACAATGTTAATGAAACCTTTAGTTTCCCCAAAAGTTTTGCAAAAACAATCTTTACAAATTGGTTTGCTTTCATTATTTATTGTTAATGTGTATTTGCAGTAGCAATCTCTATTAATTGTTCTGCTGTCAGTTTTCTGTGTTTTTTTTGGTAATATAGTAATATGGCTGGCAATATACGCTGCCCTCCGATCTCTGCATCCGAGAGTCCAATATTCATTAAAGCATAGCTTTCTTTCTTGTTCGGAAAACCGCTCAATACATTTCAGTCGACAAAAACTTAAAGCTCGCATTTGCCTCTCAGCTATTTCTTTACCTTTTTCTGTAACGTAACTTTGACCAGAATTTCTTAGTCTTTTACATTCTTCTCTCTTTTTTCTTGATCTACCTTTCCTTTTTTTGGTATGAATTTGACCTTCTGAGCCATCAGGTAGCACTTCGCATACATTCTCGTCATTAGTAACTGCTATTCCATCTATGGGAGAATGTGGATCATTGTTGGAAGGATTGTTATTTGCCGGACTACTTGTACGAAATCTATTAATCTCGAAACCACTGCCAAAAATAGATAAACTTTCATCTTGGTCTTGGGATGGTAAAGTCGCACAAACTTGGGCTGAAGTTACTATTGGAATACCTAGTTCTTCTATCTCACTATCTGTATTAGACTCATTGCACTTTTTTGGTAATTCATAGTCTGGATCAGCGACACTGTCATCGGAAAGATATAAATCGTCATTAAGGTTTACATTGATGATTGGTTGAGTGCTTCCATCTTCATGCAGGTTTTTCTCAGTAACGCAGTTAAAATGGAACCTTTTGCAATCTACAGCTACCTCTTTTAATGATGTTCCTAAAATTAAAAAAAAAAAAAACATTAGTTTTATTAATATTTATTACCCGCATTTTTTTTTAAATAACAGTTATTTAGACATTTGTCATGCGCAAATTGGCGTGTCAGACAGACAGACAGACAGACACACGAGTGGTCTTATGCGGGTTCCTTTATTGTTTATCATACGGTGAACCCAAAAATGAGAAGCTAATAAATTGTTGTTAAGTCAGCGCAAGCGCGACTGACGAGGTCCTGGGTTCAATTCTCGTTTCATCATTCAGAAATTTATCAGTAGCAGTCTGGACTTGCGCCCGGTTGATGGCAATAAACTCGCCCGCTATAAAATGGAACTTAAACATAACTGGCGAAATGTGGTACTAGGTACACCTCTGCCAAATCCTTCGGGAATTACAGGCGTGATGTTATGTTATGTTATTATGTAACTTACCTTCACGTATGTTGTCTTTGTAAACTGCACACTCATAAGTATTCTTATTACAATCTGAACCATTTGTTTCCAATGGTTGTAAATTCTCTTTACATGAATTTTCTGAAACGGTTAAAAAAATAAGCATAAGTAGAGACCCCAACTAGAATTATTAAATTTACAATAATTGCAATAAAACATTTTTTTTATTTACGAAGATATAGTAATTATTCATTACATTGTAAAAATAATTTGTGAAAATAATTGAGAATACGCGTGGTTACCCTAAACTAAAGCCTTATTGCTTCGAGTTAAGACTTATTTTTGATTATTTTAACTCTAGCAATTAGTGACTTGGTTTTAAAGTTTTTTGGACTAGAAAAAAACATGATTAGGAAGTTGCTGAAATGGATTCAGTTAACGATTCTGAACAAACTACTTTCATGACGTGCGTTTAAAGTGTTACAAGTTGTATATAGACACATCTAACAAAATTCATCAGGATCCGATTCCGCAAATTTAAAAACGCTACAAATATAGTAAAGCGTCATTTTAGACCTAGATAAACACTATTGAAACAGCACAAAAAACAAACAGTTAGTTATCTAAGCACCCTAGTGTTTAGGATTCTTCATATCAAGTTACATTAACTAGTTGAATTCGTTCAAGTTCGTTAAAGATACCTACTTTATTTACCTTATTTACATTAAATATTTTTTGCAAAAAAAAAGAAAATTTAAGAGAGAAGCTAATTTACTAGCTACGTTACTTACCTTCAGTTATATTTTCGGCGTAATCTGGACACTTACTCGTACATTCATTTAAATCTGCACTTATACTTTCTAAACTTTCACCAGAATCTTTTAATGATTTTCGTCTTAAATCTTCTAAAAATCGGTATCTTCTTGTCGCCATTATAATAGTTTAATTACAACCACACAGTAGTTATTTGTTTTTATTTACTCACCACGCGCGAAAACAAATCAAAGTAGGTCAAGGTCACTGGAACAAGTGACACGAGAGACTCACGACTCCCTACCAAAAAAATGGCGTGATTTGTTGATAAACCGCCAAAACTGCAGCTATCTCTATTTTAAATATCACTTTGTCTCATTTGACGCGCAACGGATAGAAAATGTAATAGATGGTAGATCTATTTGTCACAAAATACACACGCAATCTCGATGCGGTAATAACTGGACAACTTGATTTATACTAATAAAAACGTTAAGTAGGTTGTTGGAATATATAAATATCTCGTGCTGTTCAGTACTTTTATTTAATAGTTAGCAGCATTATATGGACATGTTGAGTTGTTTAAATAATTATAATTTGCATGTTTTAATATCTCAAGACGTTACATTATACCCTTTAGTAAGAGAGTTATTTAAAAATTCACATGTTTCCTGTGTGCGGTAAAACAGACTCATCGACTTAGTCATTTATTCACCCTATGAATAAAACAATCCTAAAGCCTACTATGCATTAAAAATATATAAATGTAAGTCGACTTGTCAACCTATTCACGCTTGGTACGGATTTAAAGCTTGTAAAAGATGTAATAAATGTAATAAATGCACATTAAGTCACAACACTAAGAAGAATATGAATATCTTACATGTAAAATTTGTCAATTTTATAATTGTTATGCCGTTCCCTGTTCGCTCTGTGCTAATTTTGATGCCGGCTGAGCAGGGAAACGCTTTTGTTATACAAAAAGTGTCCAAAGACGGCCTAACAATAATTTTGATGTACCTGACAATCAAGTACCACTAGTCAAAAGTGGTGGGTATTACCATAAAATTGTAATCCCAGATCAAACTTAAGGGGCAATTTTTTTTTTCGGTTTTCAGAGGGAAATCCGACGCGGACCCATGGGGCACGATGGACGAAAGTGCCTCGACGTGAAACAAGTGAAGAATTCGTCGGATTCTAAAATAAATTAGACTAACTCTAAAACGGTTAGTATGGAAATTTAAATAAATCTGTATTAAATTAACTAGTTGATAGATCTAAACAAATTCGGGTTTTCTCTATCGTATTTGCAGAGACGAACCAGAAAAACAACAAATGGCACGAGGATCTGAAGACGTACGGCAAAGATATTGGAGTTTTAAAGTCGTGAAGTATACCTCCTCCGGAGTTTTGAAAGCCAGTGATTGAGTTGAAGATCTATTCGGTGAGATAAGCAGCTGTATGGCTTATGCCCAATATAGTTTGGAGAGGTTAGCATTGATCAACAGACACTTTGCTTTTTTAACTAGCGTGCGGTTCATAAGCTCGGAGACACCACTTTGTTCAGGTTTATATGGTGTTGTGGTTTAATGAATGATACCAGTTTTCGCAAGGAACTCAGAGAAATCTTTATTTATATATTCAAGGTCATTGTCTGTACGTAAACATGTAATATGACGCTCTAATTGATTTTTAACTTGACTTTTGAATGTTTGAACTTCTCAAGAGCTTCAGATTTTTTGTGCAGAAAATAGGACAAACTCCTTCTTTGAAAAATCGTCAATGAAAGTTATGAAGTATTTTGATGTGGTTTCCATTGGACCTCATAAATCTGAGTACATTAATTCAAGTAATTTTGTAGCTCTTGAAGAAGTCAACTTAAATAGCAGGCGTGTTTGTTTGACATCTATACAAGTGACAAAGGTTAAGTTATCATTTTGTTTGGATAATTTTACACCATCTGTATTTTCTTCAATATTAATTTTCAAGGATTTATCATTTGCAACTATAATTTTCGTGATCATCGGCATTATTTCATTTTTCAATAAATGTTTAAAGTCCATTCCGGCTAGCTATTCCAAAAACAATAACATTTTACTTGCCTGGTAACTTTTCGTAATATACAGCCGGTGAAGGATAAAAAAGGTAGACGGACAACGTAAGGTAAAAAAATAAGGTTCTTCTCTATACGGAACCCTAATTAAGTTCGGCCTGCTATAGACAGGATAATATTTAGCGAACTCAGATAAGTACATATTTATATATCGGAGAGTATCTACAATTGAATCACAATTTTGTTTTGAGTCACTTATCAAAATTCCCGATTATGTTATATCTACTTGTATTTATAAGATAATGCAGTTATGACTTAGCATCGCGATTTATTTAAAATATAAAAATCGGCCCGCACTGGCTCGAACTCGTTCGAAGAGTTCCGTACTACCGACATTAAAATCTAGCAAAAAACGTCAAACCACATTTATCGCGGTAACAGGTCCGGCTCACACCACTGTTTTGCATCAAAACTTCGCGCCTGGTCGACGGTTCTCGAGTTTAAAGAGTGACAAACGGTCGCCGTGCGAAGAGTTGAGAAAGCTGTTTTTTATTAAACGTCGTAGACTTCTGTAATATTTGAGCGTCGTATTTGAGTCGTAGCCTGTTGTAATGAATTAAAATAAAATACACAATTTTATCGTTACATCATAAGATGCCATGATATATGATTGATTAAGTAATAAAATATACTGTAGTAAAATTTGTGAATATAATATTGTCTGCGTTCTAGTTAAAATAATACTTCATAACCTAATATTACTTGCAAATCTGTTTTAAGTACTCCGAACATAATGTATTTTAGCTCTGGCTATTTTGTTTTAAATAAACAAAAAAAAAATTATTCAATGTATATGATCCTTGAGCGATGACGATATATTATAAATTATTTTTATTTTTTATTTTTAAAAAAC
>DWOY01000002.1:0-10806 GCA_018251335.1 Lobotractus valeriana | reverse complement strand
ATATTTATCACATCTACTTTGTATAATTTTCTCTGTTTTATTGACTGAATAAACCATTTTTATTTCTTTCTTTTTTTCAATATAAGTTCGCATCCGGGGTATTAGCCGGAATGGAGGAAGGGGGAGTAAAATTATCAATACGTATACGTGAGCGGTGTATGTGTTTCTAGTCTAAATATTCTTGTCGGTTTCTAAAATCCAATTTTGTGTAGATTTTGAGTTTTGTATTTTCATCTTGAATTTTGTATTTTAGTTTAGGGTTTTATTAACCCCACCATGCACAAAATAATTTTTATGATAAAATTTGTGTTTTCTGATTTGACAAAATCATTTGACGTCAAATGTCAAATAACATTTTTAGAAGCGTAAGACCAAAACAATCACATGACTTTTATTCGGAAACTCTTATAACATCAAATCCTTATTTTTTTCTTACAAATAAACCTTTTCTTTCGTAATTGGTACTAAACTTTTAATGCAAATATATTTTTTACAGCAATAAGAGGCATTAGATGTATTTATAACTTTATTAGCATCTTAGAAAATGTCATTCATTTGTCACTGGCTCAAATGGAACGGTAGCAAGTTTGAAATTTAAAAAAAATATAACAATCACGTGTACACTACGCTGAATGTCGTCAGATGTCGCTAGTTTTACTCGTAAAAGTCATGGCGGATTTTATTCATTCTTTTGAAGAAATAATACGTATTCGTGGGTAGATTTATAATTATCGGCGTCGAAATATTAATAGCCCGTTCTGTTCGTACGGTGGGAGCCCAGCGACAAGCACGCCTAATTGACTACGGCATCATTATCATTACTACACGCTATCGACGACGTTTGACGGTTCGTCTCGGATTTCGGTGGTACAGTAAATTGGGAAAAAATAGTAAAATTTCGACGTCACACCGTACTAATTAAACATTACGTCTAGCATGACGCAATAACCGATCGTACACGCCGCACGTCATCAAATTTAACGGTCGGACAGGTTGGTGTTCCGGATATTTCTGATACTGCTGACGGAATTACTGTGGAGCATCTCGTGATTGGAGCTTTGTATGTGCAGATATTAAATTCATAAAATTAATCAAACAGAGAGCGCATTCCTAATTTGACTTTCTTCTATAAGCAAATCGCGATGATTAAAAAATCTGGTTTTTATACATCTTTGCATTTCCCCTAAATTGATCTTACATAATAGACTAAAAATCCCTTCATGAATAATTCAAATAAAAGAAGTTTTTAGATTATAAAACAACAAGTGATAGAAAACTGGAATATTGAATTTATTTATAATTTCATTATCTATTCGTTATAAATTTGTGGAAGTTACAGTAAAATGATTAATTTTAATTAACTGTAATTTTTTGTGGCAGTTATTTTTATCCTTAAAATTTTGTGTGTCCGTTTGTGTGACATTTTTTTCTATTTCTATGATAAATACCTACTTTAAAGGTGAACTTTGGTAACATGAATTT
This sequence comes from Lobotractus valeriana, assembly GCA_018251335.1. Lineage (NCBI taxonomy): Eukaryota > Metazoa > Arthropoda > Insecta > Lepidoptera > Hesperiidae > Lobotractus > Lobotractus valeriana. The sequence goes on along the minus strand of DWOY01000002.1, from coordinate 9,324 downwards.
TGGTATAATAACTGTTATTTACGTAAGTATATTCTGTGCTCCGAACGAAAGCTTCTATTTTCGAATTTACTATTCTATAAAAGTAATTATGAGTTCAATATCGTAAACTTGTGAGTAAATATTTTTTTTTTCTAAATATTTTTGTCCGCTAATGGGGCATAGGTATTGGTAACCAAAATTCATTTTTGGAAATAACGTAACGAATTAAAACCAATTGCTCTGCCCATGTTTATGTAAATGACACGACACTGAAAAGCAGATTTTAGGTTTTCCTTTTGATATTGATATAATTAATATAGCAACATATGTTACCACGAACAATTAGGTTTTTGTATTAAAACTAAAAAAATACTGTTATTCATGATTATTCAGGTTGGACATTACGTCATATTCTATTATTTTTTTATTGTAAAAACAGAATTTATAGAAACATTTTTATTCACTTACTTTTGGTTACATATAAGCATTAGGTATACTTGAAGCATGACTTTAAAGTTTTAATCAAGCCTTTTATGTGTAAGATTTAGTAGGTAGGTCTTACTACATTGCTGTTTGGCATTAGAAACCTATCATAAAATAAATATTAAAAAAATAAATAACAATGAACTAGATTTTACTAAATACTTATACCTAATTTTTTTTGTTACCCGAATACGGCGCAGCCTAGGAAGGGTCATGAATTTCTCTTTATTGGTGGATTATTTATTGATGTATCTTAGATCGTAGCTCAAAAACTACTAGACCGATTTTGGCAAATGAGATATCAATCTCTTAGTATTTAATATAAGTAAGTGATAGAGTAGGTTATTAGGAAAAAAATATTTTTGGTAGACTTTTAATAACGATAATCGATTCGTATTTTTTATGTTATAGTTTTTAAGTTTGTGGTAATTTAAAATACCGAGAGATTAAAAAGCATAAAAAGATTACAAAATAGGAAGCCAAACATTTTTTATTCGTCAGTGGTAAAGTTATTTATTTGATTAGATATTTATGTAAATGAACTTTAGGTTAAAGTGGCAGTAACAGTACAATTAATGGAGTGCAGTTACTACAGTTAAGGTATTTTGATCAAAAGAAGACAATAGGAAATAAAATAGGAGACGAAAACATTGATATCAACGTATTACAATTTTATTTATTTTTCTTTCCCCACTGGGTCTTATAGTAACGCCGATATCGTGTTTTTAGAATCGTGTTCTGAATAGAAAGTCTCTCTCTCACAAGGATTTGATTACTACATATTGATTTTCAAGTAATTGAAGTGAACTGTAGTGAAGTGTGTTTTGTTTTACAAATACCGACACAAGTGACAGCTACTGACTACAGAACGAAACATTCCAGATCAAGTGAAAGTTGTTATAATTTTCTCCGTGTGAGACAGTCCGAGTTGAAACAAACAAAAGAAGAAAGACAATGGACCACCTGTTCCGGCAACGTAGGATCAGTGTGCCTAAGCGGTAAGTTTACCTAAATACCTATTAGTGTTAATGTAGTTTTTAAATAGTCAATATAGTACGACATAGTGATCATACACGCAAGTTATAACCATTTTAATATCATACCGGGGAATGCGGTTTGCAGACTAGATGACGTTAGTATTATTGTTTCTGAATAATTTTATATTCTTTAGGTTTTATATGACTTGTTTTTACTTTTATGTCTTTCTGTTTCTGATTATTCATGATTCTATAAAAAAAAACATAGAACAACGATGGAAATGGGCAATTCTAATAAGAATTATAAGTTACATAATCGAAAACAAAATTTGTATTCGTTTTTTTTATTAACAAGCTTGAATAAAATTTAAATACGTAGGCACGAATGTCCACTTCCTCTATCACTGCTACTCAATTATATTCGCCGAAATAAGCCGATCACTCACTGAGGATCTTCATGCCAAGTAAACATGGGGTGAAAACATGGATATAAAAGAAGATGTGGCAGGAAGCGACATGTGAGATGATTTTAATGCTTTGTTTCAGTGTTGGGGATGAGAAGAACAATGCTTATTTCTTAGTGGCAATTTTATGTTCAATCAACATATTCGAGTTGAAAAACATGCAGCGCCGCCCTGCTTTGATACAATACTGCATAGCACCGTATCCTAACTTGTTAAACCATTAATCGATTTATGATACTTATACCGTCATCGATGGTTCATCAGAGCCTCGTCCGTTTACATCAAGCTGTACAATGTGTAGGTGAGGTTGAAATTTGAGGCCTACGTGATTAGTTTGTTATGCTGTTATGCCTGACACCCCTAGTACAATAGTTAATATATCTGGCTGTTCGTTCATACCATTTCGAGTTTAATCTCATATTAAGCATACAATTAGATGGATTTAGCTGTTCTTGGTTTCTGACAGTTCACATAATGATAAGTAGTCGCTGCCGCCTACGGACATCGGTAATCAACCTCATATATGATAGGAATACATAGGTCACGAAAGTACCTACAGTAAATTAGTTAGTACGCTCATGTCTCTTCTATGAATGTTTATATCCATGATACTAAGGTGAGGCAGTTGTTTAATTTACCCATTGATTGCTCATTGTTAGGGGTTCGTCCGCTCTCCCATTATATGCATTGGGGTGCACTCCAAAGGGTGTTTGTTTACACAGCCTGTTTGATTTGAGGGTGCATTAGTTAAGATATCGAATTTGAATTAAATTATGGACGAAAGTGTGTGTCTTCTGTATTATTGTTCATTTCGTTTAAGCTTCTTAAGAAATTTGTGCTTTGTTATGGAAATATTAATGGTAACAGTAATTATAGTTTGTATGCAATCCTTTTATTTCCCAATGCTGGGCATGAATGTTTCATTAAACTTGGGGAGGCCTAGAGCATTTTTATAATTCAGAACATTCACATAATATTCTTACCTAAAGTCACAGATGCGTTGCTATAGCGAGTATTAGGTTGAAATGTCTCATCTATCTTTCCTTTACCACATCTTTCAAACCATAACGTAACTTAACGTAACATAACTTATGTTATAAAAAAAGCTTATGTGGGACGGTGGTGCTTCCGGAGTCCAACCATGAAGTATTCTACCACCTTTAAATGTAAAAATACAATACGGATTGTTGGATATGTTAACTCATTCTCATTCACTCATGGAAATTAGTAATAAATAATATTACTATTAATATAAATTAAAATGTCTTTAATTTGCACAGGTATAATAATTATTCTATACATGTTTTTATTTGCACTATAAATGGATTACAGATACACACACGAACTTGTACAAAAACATGATTCTAATAAAGAGTTAAAATGGAATGATATTCTTTAACAGTTTCAGTAAATTCTGGAAGTGATAATAAAGTCTGCGAAGTTTTTCAAAGATAACAGACAAGAGAGTTCTTTAAAATAAGATATACGAAGGATCTGTTGCTATGTAAATGAATAACTAAACGCAGTTACGCAATTAAAAATTGTTCTACTACCCGTTTGACGGTGCGATAAATATTCCAGTGTAGTAGAGGACCGGGTTCAATGCCTGGCCAAGCTAACATCTAAAAATCAATTTAGATATCTGCTCTGGGTCAATTTAGATATCTTTTTGTGTGGTCGTCTTCGTCTGTTTCCAATTACATAATTCAATTCAATGTAGAGTAAAATGAAATACCTATTGTATGATTTAAAATTGTCTTATTAACATATGAAGATAAAAAACATACATACAGACGAACATATAACCTTCCGCCTTCTTTAAAGTTGGTTATAATTGGTTGTTATTATGAAATCACACTTTAACTTTTTTTATGTACATAACCATAATTTGTCCTATTTGTGGCTTATAACAGAACCAAAACAACAGCTGAACACTGCTGTTGTACGGCAGGAATAGGTGTAGTGGTGGTGACTCCGGAACCTGTCAGAACATGTCATTACTTAAAGAATCACACACTAATCACTGCGTATTCATGTCCCTTTGCTATTTCAACGCACACTCTATTTTCTCTTATCGTCCATCCGATGGGAAACAAAATCCACAACTGTTTTCTCTCAAACGATATTTTTGTAATGAATTTAATAACTTTAAAATATTAATCACAATCATAGTATTAAGAGTTTAAATGCTTCTACAATTTTACAAGTAGAAATTTACGCGATAATTTTATTGAAGAGAGGATTAATATGAAAACCTGTTCAAATTAATCTTAAGTTTCAAACTTTTGCAGCAAATCTCGCATTTTTGCAAGAATCTTGATGTTTATCTTCGCTTTAAACTCGCTTTGAAGAACTCAATATTGCTCTTGATATAAGCAAGCCGTTTTAGAGTTCAATATTGAATTAACAAAATTAAACACAAAATCAAACTTGGAATTATTCGGGTGACTTCCGACATTTACGGCAGCAATAAATACTCCGTCGTAATTAACATTATTGTATTTTCGTCAACGAGTCGGCCGCCGTAATGAGTAGCATCCCGATTGCGTTCCCCGCGGGCTCGTGTAATTACGCCCTGGACATTCCGCACATTAATTGGATCATTCCCTTTTAAAACAACGTCGGTGCGACGGCCCGCCCTCCTCGCCGACGCTCTTTTATTGAAATTCGATCACTCAGTTTACTACAGAGCCATTCAATTTCGTCTACTTTAAATTCGTCGCCCGTTTCCAGGCCGATTCTTCTCCCTGAGAGTGTTACGCTAGTGTAGTGTTGCTCGATTTCACGGTAAGTTTACTAGGCTTGTTTGTCCGATGCCCGATCTCGATTGCCGTACCATGAAATGAGCCCTCCGCTCAATCGAGTTTTAAACTTTAAATCACTTTGAAGGGCCATCAAAGATGCCGATCTCGGACGAACCGTGGGATCAGATTATCATTTTGTTGTCTTTCTATTAAATGTGACGTTTCCGTAGCTTCCGTCAAATTCCCTCGTTTGTCATTATAGATTGTACTTTTACTTAAAACAGTAATAACAAATATTAGAAGTTTGACTTGATTTGATAAGTTTAATCCAATTAAGATAATAAATGTAAGACACCTGCCTCAGGTATCTCGAGGTATGAAACAACAACAAGTTGCACAAGTTCTATTCAATTTGTATTAATAAGATCCCGTCACGTCGCGGCTGTCAGCTGAGATAGCAGAAATTCAATAATAGCACAATAAACAACTTATCAGCAGATCTAATTAAGTTTACCGTCGAATATCACGATATTATCAAAGACAGTTCAATAATTAGAGAATAATATTGACACGGCTGTAAAGAGCTTATTCAATCAGTTTGGAGAATCGATGCTTCGTATTGAGTTCAAACGTCAACGACGCAGATACGATGAGATTATGTCATGTAAATATTTGCTTTAAATAACCTCATAACCTACTTCAAGGATTTCATTACTGCTCGATTCTTGATGCGTCCCTCCTGATCCTAAAGCACCAACAACAAAATATCTTTTACTAATTCAATTAAAACTAGATAAATGTCGAAATAACACGCCCATCCTATAGTCGGAGAGCGGAATTCATTTGTCTTACACACTGTAGATAAATTTGCACTATTTTTACACAAAACAGTTAATGGTTCGGAGCCGGAATTAGAGGCCAAAGTTAGATTGGACGAGCCCGCTGTGTCGAATGTAAAACCCAATTGGGCTTTGATGCTTTAAACGGAGCTAACCGAAATAACCCACCGCCGGTGTGGAGGAATTGGCAAACTTTGACATGCGCCTGGATTTGCGGAGATTTTTTCCTATACAAATCATATTATTTTATAGATATGGTTGTGATACTTTTCAATTTATGACATCGTTCATCTCCATATACCTTCCACATAACTGTTACCTGGAGACTAAATACCTACATACGTAGCTAATTATTTCAAGAGTTTTTTTTGAGTAAAATTGCTGTACTAAGCATATATTGAAACTTTGGTTCTTAATGCATTTCTGTGATGTTCTGTTAAATTTTCGTTGCTTAATATATTACGTAACTATTATTACAAAAAAGAAAAATACGTGTTCTAACGACGCTGGAATAATTTAATTCGCTTTGACATGGGTATTACACCCTACCCGCTCACCTGATTTAATCGGATTACAGTAATCATCTCCATATCTTTTACAATAAAGGAAGTTTACATTATCCCAAAATTATAACATTAACAACAAACAATGCAGGATTAAATTTATTTTTAATACGAGGATACCAGATACGGTTTATGGGTATTCTATTTATTTGTCCTGTGTACCGCGTCGACGTCGTAAAACTTTACTGTCAAATAAAACTTTGATGTTGATTTATTTTAAGCATGTTAGTTTAATTGTAAATAGAAAATTATGTAAAGCCTAACAGGTGAAAAATTAAAATGTTATAAACTTTTACCTGCTTGAACGTCAACGCTTTTTACTTTTAAAATTAAAAAACAAACATCAGTTTGACGTTTGCCAAAAATCATTATAATAAATATATGATTTTTTAAGGACTACTTAAAAATGCTTTTAAATCCTCAATTCTTAATGAATGTCATGAAACAGAGCGTAAAACTAGCTTCAGTAAGTAACTATTAACCTAAGTAAAACACGAGTATATCCCAAACCTATCAACATTTCAGACGCGACAAAACAGAGCGTATACATCTGCCTTTAATCGAATTATTCTCGTACATTCTAAACCAAGTGTCAAAATTATATAAAAAACGTAAACATAAATTTTTATTGTTAAATTTTATTAAACATGTGAATATCACCAACACCACTACGACCACTATCACCACAACTCTTCACTACCACTAACAAAATCACAATCACCGCCTCGACCACCTTCATCAACCTTAGGGGTAGAATTTCCAAAAACCAATAAACACATTAATTTTTATTTTTTGTCCACAACATGTGTCTACAGTTTCAATTGTCTAACTTCGAAAGTGACGAAATTCCATACAAGTTTTCAACCCCTATTTCACCCCTTTCAAGGTTTATTTTTGCAACAAAAAGTAGCCTATGTTCATCCCAAGACCCTCAAGTATCTCCTTAGGTACGATTTAATTGTACTTAGGGATGATTAATAATGTCCATGGGCGGCATAGACCACTTATCATCAAGTGGACTGCATGCTCGTTTGCTAACTTTATAAGATTAAAAAAAAAAATGCTAGTAACAAGTGATCATTCGGCCCATCTAAAGAAGAGTTACTGCCTACCATGGATATCTTACCTACTATTTAGTAGTGGTAGGTGGACTACTCTACTTATCCTACTTTAAGCCAAAAATTGATATGTTAAGGCCTCCAAGGCCTAGTTATTTAGTTCTCTACAGATACTAAAGGCTTGGTAATCTAATCGCTTGGTACCTCTCTTTATTACATCTATTACTATAAAGCATAATGTTATACTTTTGACCTATCTTTTGGTCAATATTATTTCTTAATGATAAGAAATTTTATATATATTGCCTATATGTCTTTTGTACATTTATACTCCTCTCAATCTTCACTTTCATTTTCAGTAATTATGGAGGATTAACAGAGAAATTATAGAAATGTCATTGATTTCTATAGTTTCTTTGTTAAAGTCAGAAGAAGCTGTGATTACAAATTGATGTGATTAAAAATTATAAAGATAGTTTTGTTTTAGGAAAAACTGAATATTAGAAACAATTTTTGTATTTTACAGTTGAGGATGATAAAGAAGAAAAAAAATTGAGTCACAGACAAAAACAGAGAGCACAAAGAAGGGCAAAAAAGAAAGCAGAGTTAGTTGAAAAGAAAAAAGCTCTCAAACAGGCAAAGAAAAATGTTGCGAAACAACAAGAGAAAGATGTTTCTGAGGAAATAGAAGAGTCTGGTGATGAAAATGCTCAAGGTCTGTCTTATAATATTCATTTAGGGAAGGCAATGTATGTGATATGTGATTCATTGTAGGACATTGCTTCACAACCAGTGGTATTAGAATCATCTTCAAAATGTTTTTTTTTTGTTTAAAAATGTAAATTTTAAGGATGGCCCAATAAAAAAATATATCAAATGGGTCCTTTTTCTATTTAGCAAAAAAAAAATGCAATGCAATTGCAGTCTGTTGCTTTTAACATCTTTAACTTGGTAATTTTAGTTATGAATAAAGAGGATAATTATTGAATTTTTCTTGATTTTATTTTGGATATAAATTTATTGACAAAATTTTAGGATTCACTGATGACAATAAGGATTGGTTAAAATTGAAGAAGAAAGGAAAGAGCAAGGCAGACTCAGACAGTGATAACGATAGTAGTCAGGATGAGGAAGAGGGGGAATCTGGAGAAGAAGTTGAACAGGAGAGTGATGATGATGAAAAAGAAACAAAAGATGAAGAGTTGTCTCAGAAAAAAACCACAAAAGAAACATACAAGGTACAGTAGTATTCATTTTATAAATATTAATTAATTGAATAAATATCTTATTAGCCATACCTATAAGGGCCTTATTACAATTGTGATGAGGCAAATGGTTGCATTCAAAATAAGTTTATTAAAATCGACATTGTGTTTTTGAAATAAAATTAATGGTTTGCAAAATATTCTTAGGTTGGCAAACTGGATGATTTGTTTGAAGATACAGATGATGAGGACCAGGACATGACTGCAGACAATGAGGAAGCAACTGAAATGACCAAATCCACTTACAACTCTGATTCTAGTGATGAGGATGACAAAAAAAGTGATGATGATGACATGTTGCCAATTGAAAAGGCAAATATAAAACTAAAGAGGAAACAAAAATTAGATAAAAAACTAGCAGATGATGAGATGCAGTTGAATATTTCAAAACAGGATGTATTTGCTTTCCCTACAGAAGACGAATTGCAAAATCCTACTAGTTTACAAGACATACATCAACGAATCAAAGATGTTGTTACAGTTTTAAGTGATTTCAGCCGTTTGAAGCAAGAAGGCAAATCTCGCTGTGAATACACTGATCTATTACTTAAAGATCTGTGTATGTATTACAGCTACAATGAATTCTTAATGGAAGTACTTATGCAAATATTCCCAGTGCAAGAGTTAGTTGAATTTCTGGAAGCTAGTGAAGTAGCAAGACCTATAACAATCCGGACAAATAGTCTTAAGACAAGAAGACGCGATTTAGCTCAAGCTCTTATTAATAGAGGGGTGAATCTGGATCCAGTTGGAAAGTGGAGTAAAGTAGGACTTGTTATTTATAGCTCAACAGTCCCGGTTGGTGCTACACCGGAGTATTTGGCTGGTCATTATATATTACAAGGTGCATCTAGTTTTCTGCCAGTAATGGCTTTAGCACCACAAGAGAACGAGAGAAAGATAATAATTGCTGTGGAAATTTTGGAACGCAAACGATATTCAACCTTTTTGG
>DWOY01000001.1:0-11511 GCA_018251335.1 Lobotractus valeriana | reverse complement strand
TGACACCCTTTCCGGACCTTAAAAAGTATCGTGAGATTCGTGAGTGCCAGTTACATAATAAAGTTTCTTTCAGAAAATCTTACATATAGAGTTAAAGTACGGAAGGAATCCAAGGAAAGGCACAGAGCAAATTGTTATTTAAGTAGTACGATAAAAAAATTATGGATTGTAAGAGCTAGCATAGAACAAAATTAGAGAAAGGAAAATACGAGTTAAAGCTAAGTAATGATATTTGACTAGGTTTTTGAGAGAATATAGGGAATGCGTATTACGAATTGATACAAGCAGGGAGTCCCAAAGCCGGATGGCTGCAACAGTGAAGGATTTATTGTCAAAAGAAGTGAAGTGTAGAAGAGTAGCAGTGTAAGCTGGGGATGTGTAAAGTTATGAATGTCAGAAATGTCCAAGTATTCGTCTTCAGTGAAACAAAATAATGCAAGAACTGTGATATCGTAACATTTTGTTGCGTTTGCCGCTAAAAATGTCTTATTGTTCGCCGTATTTATTTTACATTTATTAAAATAATAAAAAGTGGAATAAAGGAAATATTACAATTAAAATAAAATAAAAAGCACACTTCCGATACCTATACTACCTACATACCACTACATTATAAAACACTATGCTAATATACCTATTGTCTGTTTCCAGGTGTACCACATGTGCGACGAGATTATCCATTCAAACCGTTTCTAACTCTATTTAATCTGAATGAAGCTTGACTCAGCGGATCATGAAAATGGGAAATGGAACTGGGGAATACAATTGAGAATGATTGTGTCCGTGAAAATTGTAAATTCTAGAGCGCTGAATGGAATTCATTAATACGGATTTATTGTTAATTTAACACTTTAAACTTCAGGATTACAACGCTAAATACTTTAAAAGCGACTTCTATCGCATTACTTACTTACTTTTATCGCATTATTTATCTTGGAGTCATAAGCCACCTTCTCCACCAATCCGCAATGGAGCAGCGCATTGGAGTATGTATGAGTATGTATGTATATTGGAGTATGGGAAAGACCTGTGGCCAGCAGTGGCCCATAAAAGGGTTGTAGGCATAAGCCTACCGATATCTCAATCACTATACATTTTCTATTCGAAGAGTTCCCTGCTGTATCTTTGAAACCTTAGGTCCTATGCCAATGAAATTAAAATGGGACTCAAAGTTGTTAGGCAGGGCATGAGGCGTTCCAATTTAGTCCTCAGGGGTGACAGTGACGCATTGATGCAAAGGCATCGGACTTACACGCATCAAATCAACTCAATTCAACAGATCCGCATAAGGTAACTTTGTCAGCGTAAAAACATTAGAATCCATTCCATCAGATTGGATGTCATTATGTCACACAGAGCCAAACATCTTCAACAAAATTATTAACAACACCTCAGTCATCACTGTGTCACGTCTCAAATAAACTTAATAAACCTCGTGTAAACAGCAGTTCCATAACACATTGCACAATAGGAAATGACACGGGAAGTTTACTTAGTTCTCACTAGGGACGATCGGTATTAAATAATTGTATACAAAATGCTTCTCTTCATGAAGTTATGAATAATATAAATAAAATTTTATTGAATTATAATACGACCTCACTTAATTATTTGAATAGGGTAACTACGTTAGCGTGGTACTTACCCGCCTTCTTTGCAAAGAGGGTTGAAATCACAAGAAAAATATACGCTTGAATTATGTACCATCTGTACACAAGTGTGGATGTGACAGGGAGATCTAGGGCTTGCCTGGCATAAAAATATATTATTCTAGAAACGGACGTCAATATTCTGGTATTGACATGAACCTACGCAAGAACTTACGCTTAAGTAGGACGGTTTATAGGTCAAGACAATTGTAGATATATCTATAGTATCTATACATATATAAATCAGACACGTGGAAAAATCTGTATACCGGGTGTAATCGTTAAGTGTGCACAGGCGATTATGGCCAACAAATAGGAATTAAACCAGGCACGCCAGCAACACCTAGCGATTGATCAATAATGGGTTAATAATTATGGTAGAATAGAAATAACACCTAGGAGTCTGTGCGTCAGCATGGGGCCGGATACCGCAGTCAAAGTCCTGACAGCGCACGCGTAGGGCCCGGTGGCGCGCACACGAAGACCGTCTGAAGGTAAGCCTGGAGTCAGCGGCGCGCGCGTTGGCATTGTGCCAAACTTCCCAGTAACCCGCCGAGCTGGTCGACCGCCCCTCTCGTGCCTCTCGTACCCAGGGTGAATCACTGTGCGCCAAATCATCAAATAAGATCACAGATCACACAGATTCACAGATCTCATGTCTACTGAACAATTACTGGGCGAAGGGCTAGACCAATAGATTTTAGAAAGGGAGAGGAAAAGTAGTTTGAAAGTAAACAAATTGCCGATGAATAAAATTTTACGTGCCAGGTTTTTTTTTTATTTGGGTAGCGATAAAACACCACCAACTTCAATTTTCTATGAGAAGTTAAAAGAAATACATTGAATCGTTTGAATACAAACTGTTTTACACTTACTGGAATGTCATAGCTCGACAGACAGCTCGTCCAAGATCTGGCAACTTTAAAGAGCTATGTGCTTGTGCGACCACGTCCTCGAAGCTTTCTACGCATAACCTGCCCCAGACGCCTCGTTTTCGAACCATGACGAATCCTGAAACAAAACAATATTTAAAGAATTGAGTATTTAATACGTAAGACATAAGAGTAACAATGAGGGTTCTTAAAAGACACTCAGATATTAGAAAAATTAGGTCCGCCTTACTAGAAATAATTCCTTATAACTCACCTTCTTCATTATACGGTATGACTTCGTTACTATCTATTTGGTCAGCAAGCGCCACACAACTCTTTTCGTCGTCTCCAAGCGGACAATCTGGTGTACCGTCACAAACCCTCATCATGTCGATGCATTGACGAGCGTTGGCGCAAACATATTGGCCTTCACCACACCAATCTGCAAAACAAATAAATAACATAATATTTTTGTTTGTTTATTATTAAGATTTATTATGCTCTGGGTGAGTTGGACGTAAACACCCAGGCACAAAACAGATTGGGATTCTCCAGAATCCTCCGCATGGCTGATCGGTGTAATCGGGGTAACGCGAGAGTTTATATACATTGTTACGTAGCTAATAGTATCAGGAGTTATTTTGCGGAAATCCATGTTATAAAGTTGGATAAAACTTCTTCGCAACAATCCTCTACCAACATATATGGTGGTAAATACTTTATATGATGCAGTGTTACACCGCATGATCACACTGCATGATTTATAATATTTAAATCATTACGAGTTTAACGTATTAAAAGAAACCACCCTTACCACATTTATTTTCATCAGAATAGTCCCAGCAATCTACGACGCCGTCACAAATTTTGGCTTGTGAATATTCTGCACGCAAATAGTCTGCGCATGAGCAAGCGTGCTCATCTTCCCCACCAGGGCAATCTAACAATCGGTTGCAACGAGAATTCAACGGAAGACAGGCTCCACTTGTACACCGAAATGACGTCGCATTATTGCATATTTCTAAAAAAATATTCAAATGAAACATATTTGAATTGAAATATGTACAATAAGCCATATTAACATTAATATTTTAAATGCAATAAAGGATTGAAAAATTTACCTTCTACTTCAGCTTCCTTAATACTATCATCCTTTTCTTTTTCATATTTTGTTTGTAAAGGCTTACTATATGTCTTCTCTGGTTTGTCAAAAGTATTCTCTTCATGTTTGCTAGGCGGTGCTTTGTTGTAAGTTTTCGTTAAAATTTTAAATCCCGCTTGATTTAATGTGTAGCTGGATGGAATTGCTTTGGTTGAAATTATTCCTCCCGGCGAACGAAATAAGCTATTGTTATTATTATCTGAAATAGTAGCAAGACTAGCAAGCTGTCTTAATTTATCTATCGTAAGTGTACTTGATTGATTTATAGGTATTTCCAATACAACATCTGGTTCTAAAGCTAACTCGTATGCTGGTAAGCTTTGGGTTTTATTCGCTTGCTTGCTACTGACGCTTCCAGTTACATGATATGACACTCTATACGTACCTTTTGGAATATTTGTTTTGTTTACATTAAATATATTTTGTGAAAGACTACCAGGATCATTCAGATCATCACTTGATTTTGGAAGTCTGTTACTATTGGAAGTAGACTCCATATTACTAGACACTTTAATAGAGCGATTAACATTAGCTAAAAAATCATTTTCTTTTATTCCATCAACGTTTGTAGCAGTAGTTACTATTTCTGATGCTTCTGGCATGTTTCCTGACAAATTGTATATTTGCAAATAATCTTCAGTTCCAACTTCTTCAATTATCTTTTGAGCATGTTTATCATTGCCAAAAAAACTGCGCAAGCTTTCTTGTGGTGTTATAGGCTCAATTTTTATTTTCGGTCTAGGCCTTAAGGGGCGATTTAACCCCAAATTGGACTTGGCAGGCATAAGTGTAATCACTCTAGGCGTAGTAGTCTCTAATTCTTCATCCGATACCACTTCTACAGAACCAATCACCTTAGCAGTATCTTGTCGGTCTTCAGATTCGTCCTCTGATAATTCTTTTGGTGGAGTTTCTGTTGTGGTTGGTGAATATTTCTTAATTATATCAGTCAAATTTCGAAGTACAGAAAACTTGCTAGGAAATTTGGGTGTTGTATTAGGAAAAACTGCGTCATTTTTGGTTATTATTGCTTGTAACGTATCATTAAAATATTTTTCAGGAGAAATTTTACTAAATGTATCGTTTTCATTAGTAGACGTATTTACAAGTTCCCAAGTATGATGGGGAGTACTAGTAATGGGTATTATTGACACTTTGTTATTCGGGCGTCTAGTGGTATGTTCTTTTGAGTGATTTTCTACTATAGTTTTAGTAGAACTACTTTGAAGGCCTTCTGTACTATAACTTATTTCAGTTGTTAAACTTTGTAGTTGTGAATACGTTTCCGTTGTTGTAGTACTAGAAGTCGTTGTATTCTGTTTCTTTAATATTGATGCTCCTTCTATAGACACTTTTTCTGTACTGTTATCTTGTAGATCAAATGGTACAACATTTATAGTAACGGAGGTAGTCTTTTCTTTAGGTGGTCTTTCAACTGGTTTACCATCATTATCATCAATGTTTATTTTTGATTCCGGAATATCTTCAACTACTGCACTAATTTTATCTACTGGAATCGGATGAGGTTTTGGGTAACTCGATCCCAGAGTTTCCATATCTTTTAATGGCGGTACAAATGTTGGAAGAGTAAAGCTTGTATAAACAGGATTTGCTACGTAAATATCGGCTGCTAAATTTGGATCAATATTGTATAAACCCCCAGGCCTTCGTGTTGCTTTCTCTCGATTTTTCACGGGTGGTATAGGAGTGAGTATACTTTCTAACAAAGCTATGTCTTCAACTACTTCAGCTACACCTATTCTGTCTTTTGCATTTTGTTCACTTGTCTTTTTTTCTGGTTCTGGGGGCTTGCTAGTTGTTTCATAGTAAGGCCTTGTGATTGGTCGCCATGGTTCGTTATCAATAATACCGACATAAAGACATAAGCTCCATCTATTCGGCTTATACTGGCTCAAATGCTTTCAAACAGGAATGCTGTTGTGACCGCATAATATTCACATACAAAGGCTGACTAAAACACTTATTTAATATCGAGTTTACGTTTAATTCCCAAGATCTCATGGAAGATTTCACTTACCTTAATTTTGAGGTAACCCCGATTGAACTTGCACGTTTATGTACTAACCTTAATTCAAATATAAACTTTTATTATAGAATCAATGCGTGATTACAGCTATACTATCTATATTTCATTATATCATAAGTTAATAAGTGTCAATAAAATGCCTATCAATACACTGTATGGTTTACAAGTTCATCTAAACATTATAATGATAATCGATTCATACAAAAATACTATTGGCACATTCCAGTTAAGCCATGGTAGCCTAATGGTACACATTTTGTCCTCTCTCTGATGGTACGAGAACAAGTATCAGGCAGGCAATCTTATTTATTATTACTTGCTTTAAACTGGGAAGTAAACATCGTGAGGAAACGTATATAGGTTGCCCGAAAGTCCTTTAAAATATTCAATGTTTGTGCAGTTTACTAACCCACAGTTGAATGGCGTTTTGGACTATAGCCTCAATGGTAATGGAGATTGAAATTCCACATAAACCCAGTAATGGATGGGAAATGGATAACCACATATGTATTGGAAGACGGAATGGGTTTATATTGCTACAAAATTGTTAACTGAAAATATGATCAGTATTACAAAATAAAAACTTCAAGATTAGAAAAACGAAAAATTACATTTTCGACTAGATTCCTTCATATTCATAGAAACAACATAAAATAAAAAATATTTCATATAATCTAACTACTATTACGTTTCTATGGCACTGCT
This sequence comes from Lobotractus valeriana, assembly GCA_018251335.1. Taxonomy (NCBI): domain Eukaryota; kingdom Metazoa; phylum Arthropoda; class Insecta; order Lepidoptera; family Hesperiidae; genus Lobotractus; species Lobotractus valeriana. The sequence continues at coordinate 5,076 of DWOY01000001.1, read as the reverse complement.
TTCGTCGCAAGAAAAAAGTAAAACCTGCAGTCAATTACTAATATTAAGAACAATTGATATATTTCTTATCGAAATTATAGCATCGTTTATAGCATTACATACACATAGTTTACATCGAGTTCGTGTAATTAATTATTACGTCTTTATATCAGAACTAGTTCCAGAGAAATAATAGGTACATGAACTCAATAATCAATAAGAAATAGTCCATCGATATGCTATTAAACAACACGGATTAAATATATACCTATAATACAATAATGTCATAAAGATTCTGCAACGCGGAATTACGCGCAACCAGATTAAACAACATTTACTCCATACTGTTATTCATAAAAGGATCCTGACATTTCGATTAATATAGAGTACGTTTCCTACATTCACGTTGACATTAATCAAACTTTGCGCGACCTCGATTGTAAAGACTGTCTTTAACAAATAAAGACAAACTTTAAATTCAAGGTCGCGCAATTAGGGGCTATGCTCACGAGCTTGTAGGTAAAGATTGTCTTTAATAAATAAAGATAGTCTTCAAAATCAAGGTCGCACTATTAGGGGCTATGCTTACGTGTTTTTCACGTTGACATTCGCGCGTTTCCTAGGTCAAATAATATGTTTCGTATACAATATACAGATTGTTTGCATTTACGTTTGTACGCATCGAGTATCATCATTCAAATGGATCGATTGCAAACGCATACAAACGTAAGGAAACTTGTAGGTACAAGGTATGAGGCAAGGACCTTCATTTATTCCGATGTGATTCCAACGATTCCACATCAGTTCAATTAACTCACAGTGTAGCCAACTCAGGTGTTTTAACCTAGATTTAGGTGTTTTTCAAATTTGGCAAAAATCCATTTGATACTAACGGGAAGTTTTATTGAACTGAACTGAATACGGGACTTCATACTCCACCCCATGCTGAAAGGCAGTATGTTAAAACAGATTGAGCCAATGAATAATAAACCAACTTAAGAGTCTCCTCGTCAGTAATGCTCCTTAACATTCTAAATATATAAATTAATTTACGCATTCTAGATGCAGTTAGGTCAATCTGATCTTTCCAGGTCATAAGACGATCAATTTGTACCCCAAGATACTTGACAGTGTGTGACGGGGCTAGCAATGTACAAGAGCAGGACAGTTCATTATCTTTACATCGGTGAGCAGTAATAGAAAAGGTATCAGGTGGAAGAGAGGATGTGCTGGCGGAGAAAGTTAAGAAGGTAGTTTTATTTAAATTTATGCTCAGGAGATTTGTATCCAGCCATCCAACAATCTTTCTCAAAGCTACTTCGGCATTTGTGCGGGCGTCAGTCCAAGTTTTGCCATGTACAAGTATTGCCGTATCGTCTGCATATGTTATTATTTTACAATTATTTATGGCTAGACTACATAGGTCATTTATATAAATAAGAAATAGCGTCGGCCCAAGGACGCTGCCTTGAGGAACACCATATGAAAGAGTAGAATCAGAGCTTATGTAATTTCCTATTTTAACTCGCTGTTTTCGATTTCTGAGATAACTCCGAAAGATTTCAAGAGGTAGCCCTCGTACACCAATATGCTCTAGCTTTACAAGGAGGGTGGGGATAGAGACAGTATCAAATGCTTTAGAAATATCCAGGAATATGCCAATAGTTTTCAATTTGAAATTAAAATTATTAATAATAGTATTTGTTAGGTTCAAAACAGAGTCGTCAGTAGACCTTCCATTACGAAAACCATACTGATTGTCTGATAATATGTTATATGTAGTAATATATTTTCTTAGCCTATCATTTAATATTTTTTCAAGAATTTTCGATAATGTACTTAAAACAGAGATAGGTCTGTAATTATTAGGACTGCCTCTATCACCACTCTTGAAAATCGGATGTACAACGGTTATTTTAAAGACTGAGGGAAACGTTCCGGTAGTAAGACATAAATTAAATATATGTGTCAACACAGGTACAAGAGTGTGGCGCGCAGCTTTCAGCAATTGTGTCGAGATTTTGTCCCACCCCAAAGCACTTTTTTTTAATTCTAATATTAAACGTTCAACTTCAGCCTTGTCGGTGTTTATTAGAGCCATAGAATTAGTCTGCGAATCAGTGGTAGACAAGAACTTACTAGGTGGTACCCAACTGAATCTAGAAGCCAAATTGAGGCCAAGTGTGCTAAAATAGGTATTCACAATATTAACAGATTGAACAGGGTTTGGGTCTATTTTTAGAAGATCAGTGGCCGGATCATCTTTTTTGTGAAGGAAGACAGCATCTTTAATTAATTTCCAGGTAGCCTTACAGTTATTTTTCGCGTTTTTAAACTGCGCACGTTCATAGGCTTGTTTTACCTTTTTTAATAAGTTTGTGCAATAGTTCCTATAACGGGTATAAGTTAATCGAGCATTCGGATTGTTAGGGTGTTTTTTAAACAATTTGTGTAAATGATCTCGATTACGAATGCATCGCACTAACCCGGGAGTCATCCACGGCTTAAGAATTCTATTTTTACTAGGGATATCCACTGCACGCGAGTGGGTCTCAATAATGGTCATGATTGTATTAACTAAAGCACTTGCTGCAATTTCAGCATCGGTCATAGCCATTATGTATGAAAAATCTGTATTCTCAATATCGTTAACACAAGCAGCTTCATCAGTTATCATTTTAGTCAGAGCAGCTGTCACTGTTTTATGATTGCGACTGCAGCAAAAAACAATCGGGGCATGGTCTGTTATAAAAGACTCAATAATCAAAGTGACTGAAGTAGTGTTCGTCTTTAGCAAACATGGTCTTTAGCAAAACAAGGCAGCTATTATTTCTAGTTGGCAATACATGGGCAGGGAGTAATGCATTTGCGGCAGCAGTATTTAAATATATATCAGAATTAGGGTCACCAGAACCAGGTATTATATTAATATTTATGTCTCCGATGACAGTTACCGTTTTGAAATTACTAAGCGATTTAAGTGTATCATTTAATGAGTCTAAGAAATTTGAAATGTTTCGCTGAGAAGGAGAGCGATAAAGTGCTACTATTGCAAGTTCATTAGTGAATTTCAAAATAAGACAATTAGCATCGTTAAACGTAGGTTTATTAACAGTGCAAGGTAAGTTATTCTTAACGTACGCCACTAAACCGTCATCTTGATTGGTGTGTTTCGTTTGAAACGGGAAATATCCTGGTAATGTAGGTAGGTAAGGGCTCTTGCTTAACCAACATTCACTTAAGACAAGAACATCAAACAAAATATTGATCCGTTTCAGTAGGATTTGAAGCTCATTAAAGTTACAGCCGATGCTTCTTATGTTTAAGTGGAATACAGTTATCGAGTCATTAATAGTTTTAATGTGCTCCACGCAGTTTTCTGGGGTGCAGAAGTATGCTTGAGAGACAGATATTTCTTCTATTTCGTTATTGATTTGAAATGTACTATCCATCATTAAGTGTATTAAAAACTAACATTATATACTGCAACATTGTAGACAATTGTGGCGAGACTTTGATATCAAAAACAATAAAGTAACATATAACAATACATGGAGACTGAGTGAAATGTAAGTGTGTAGTATAAGTGTAGAGTGTGAACAACTTTAAAAGTATTATTAAACAATAGACATATTTAACAGACAGAAAACATAATAATAATAGTCACAATTTTTCGGACTCCTTCAAGATTTTAAGGTCTTCTTCACCCTTAATGAGTACAGCAGCTTGCCCCTCTTTTTTTCTCAGAAATATTTTGCCATTTGAAAGCCAACAGTGGTCAAATGAATTTGTTCGGGCATATTCTTTAGACACATAAAATAGCCTTTTCATTTTTGGCGACAAATTTTCACTTATGAAGACTGGTTTACGAGGGCCTTTTATGTGTAGGGTTTCGGTGCTAAATTTACTGGTTTTATTGCTCTTATTATAATCTTTATACTTCCGTATTAACTGTTCCTTAGGCAATACAGATGTAAAGTCTAGAATAATAGTTTTGGTATTAGGGTCTTTAGTATTAATACGGAAGACGTCCCTCACATAATGTGGGTCAATAGAAGTATTTAAGGCATTTGCAATGGATATTACTTGGTTTAGAAGTCCCTGTTTAGTTTGACCTGTGGTATGCGGGATATTTTTAATCTCTACACATGTAGCGCGTTTATGACGTTCAAGGTGTTCGAGTTTATCCTCCAGGCTCTGCATATATTCTAAGATACTGTGGCGTTCGGTTTCAAGTTTATGTAATTGAGACTCAATGGCATCAAATTTATTGGAAATGAAATCAGCAGTGGTTTGGAGAGCAGTGCTTTGTGTTTTAATATCCTGTATAGCAACGGAAATTTTATCCATCTTGGCGTCCTGCGAGGCTTGGTGGTCCTTAAGTTCTTTGAACATGGCCTTCATTTCAGTCATAAACTGGAGTAATTCCTCATTACCACACTCGGGTCGCTTCCTCTTAAGACGGTGAGTAACATTGCCAACGTCTGTGGACAACTCATCCATAGAACGAGATATGTTTAAATCGGGCTCCGAGCTGCAATACTGGCCACCTTGCGGTAACATCGCCACAGGCGTATTTGAGCGTTGCGTCTTAGTACTCTCGCATACTTGTGGGGAAGTAGGCGGGGGTGTGCGGCGAAGTGGCATTATGACTAGTTGTGAGTCTCAAGAGTACCAGGAGAGAATAGAGTATGTAGAAGAAATCGTGCGGCACCGGTTATTTCGCAGCGTATATCTATGAAGAACGGTGACTGACGAGTAATAGTCAAGTACCAGGCGCCCAGAAGCGTGAAAGGATGTAATTGCGTACTGCGTATGTTTGTGTGCAGTCGCCTAACCTTATCAGTGATGGATCTCGACAATATATCTATCTCAGTTACTCGCCCACTTGTTGATTGTGCAAGGGAGAAAACTGCACTCTCGGTTAGCTTTGTATGCGGTGGATCTCGGCAATATGGCTATCTCAGTCACTCACCCTGCTTGTTGACCGCGGTGATGCACAATCGGAGAATTTCTTACAATGTCTGCACTCCTATTATTTAGTTATGATTTACAATGGTTAATTTAATTTAATTTTTTAATAAAGAATTGCAATAA